>JAQJVL010000167.1:0-43393 GCA_035578905.1 Stictocephala bisonia | reverse complement strand
AACTTTTTATAATCATACGAATAAGATTTTATATATAAAATAATATAAGTCTTATTTCATAATATCAATATATAAGTGGCTATAATCTAGTGGTAACCAGGCCTCAAACAAATTAAAATACGAGGAATCTCTTACTTGGAAACTAGAACAGATGTTGAATTTTGAAAGAGGTTTGTTGTTTGCTAAGGGGCGGAGAGGGCAAGAGGCGAATCACTGACTGTCCACTTGCCGCTCAATTACTCAAGTTTACATTGGAATTGAAGTAAATACTGCTCGGAACTATCTCCCTGATGTATTTATTGGTTAGTTTAGAATGATCTCTTTTTTTACGTTAAGTGGACATTATACTCTAGAATGTTTATTTTTAAATACTTGAACAGATTATTCCTTACATGTAGATCAAATAATTCAGTCATTAATTCCCTATTTTTTTTTTCTTATGAAACAATGGTAGTATTATTTAAGTTATAAATAGAGATTCTTTAAATTTCTTACATCCAATGTTTCTGTTATATTAATTTTATAAAGTTAGGTACTAAGTTATATTGGTGATATTAAGGCTTACTCAGCGAAAACTTACTCAGCAATCTGTATAAATGGACAAAGTAACCGATGAGCTGAAGACTCCCAACCACAGACTCTAGTAAGCACGTCATTGCTCTTTTGATCAAAGCAACAAGTTCAACATAGCTTGCTATTGATAAAACAACTAATGGCATTATGAAAGTAGTACTTACACATTAAATTAGCCTAGCAACCATGATTTGGTTACATAACGAATAGATTTCTACTCAATGATATAAATTTCCAGAGAGTATAAATTTATGTCATACTTATTTATTATACTCTGAACTGTTATTTACAGATAAAATCACCTTCTATACCATAAGGTTTGGCATACCTAGTTCTTTATTAAGATCGTAAATTTTAAATAGTTATAAACCTTGAAAGTCTGTTTGGCCCAATCAAGTTATAAATTGTAAATATTATGAAAAACTGCTGGTGTTTGTACTTTGTTAGTGTTAAATTAAAAAAAATATCTTAATAACAAATAATTTTTTTACCACTTATATTAATAAGAATAATTTTAATTTAACAAGAAAAATTCAACTTCTCAGTTTTAACAAAAATCAGAACTAACAATATGATAATTATACTAATGACTAAGTAAATAAACTAAAATATTTCTCTTCTTGTCGAAAATCTTTCACTTAATATATTATTAATTGATAACCAACACAAAAATAAATATGCTGATTACTGTGTCCAGGTAATGTGTAATTTTATTTCTTTTTTTAATAAAGTTTAAGATTAAGTTACATTCACGAATATTTACATATTTTTTTATCAATGTTTATTTACAGGCGAATGCCAGAAATTTACTCAACGACGGGAGCACCGATAGTTAGCTTCATTGGGGTTTCGGATCCAATTATCACTGGGCGTGTATGGGTGGGTGGGAGGGCCATCACTAATGTATGTGTATGGTTGGGTTACTTCTGACCATATATGGGTGGGTAGGAGGTCCGTTACTTTTCTCCATGTATGGGTGGGTGGGAGAGATGTTACCACTGTACGTGTATGGGTGGGTGAGATGGCCGTTACCATTGTACGTTTAAGGGCGGGTGGGAGGGAGTCACTGAGCTGCCATGACAATACCACAATTGTTACTGTCTCGGTAATAATTGCATTATTTTATTAATGCCATATGACGAAGATATTGAAAAATGTATACTACCTAAATATTTTGACCTACTATAATGCCATGTTTACCAATCGGAAAGTGTTTAGTTGTTTAGGCATATATACATTTATTGTACTTTACTTTAGTTTCTTTAAACTAATAGTTTCAATCTGAAAAGTAATTTCTCTTTCCTTTCTGAATTGAAGTCAGAGTAGCCACTTTTGTTTCTATAACTAAGCGCAGTTTTAATTTGTCGCAAGAAAGTCATACATAATAAGTCAAGACGTGCTCTAAACTTATCTCGGAAACTTCCATTAACCCTTCTAATTCCCCCTCGCCAATAAATTACAACTTGCCATAATCATCCATCGTCTCATCACGTAGGAAATTAAGTTTCCTTTTCATTACAAGGTCTCACTTACTTGATCTCTTACAGATTCGCACTTTCGAATCACCTTTTATATAAAAAATTTGTATATTTGAGACGAAATGTTATATTTAACCTCGGTGTTTTCTTTTTTATATCTATGTACGTGTAGCATTTTTGTGTTTATTACCAATATTGTTGTTTTATAAATTATTAAGACTTTCCATTAATACAGACTTATATTACCAAATCTAAGTAGACTTTTAGCTCAGAAACATAATAAGAATAGATTTCCACTATGGTTATTTTATAATTATGATCCAGGAGTATAACAATGTGACCTACAGTAATTTGTTATACGATATTTATTTTAAACCATTTATGAAAAATTTCCACTATAGGATTTTTACTATCAGTTAGCTATTGTATTAAATAATAAGACAAATAAACCCTTTGGGGGTTTTGACTAAAATTAAATTTGAAGGAAAAAGATATAATATGACATATTGAGAAACAGGGTTAAATTATTATGATTTTGCTATAAATCAGAGATTATAATGAATTGGATGCTTTATTAGGACATATTACGTGAAACAATGTATCTACGTATGAAAAATCTTAAGAAAATATGAATGTAGGAATTACTTTCAATTATTGTTTTTATGATGATTTTGCAATGAACTAAATATGTTCTAAAATATAAATGTTTTATTAATTATTACAAACATATCTTAATCTAGAAAGATTAACTGAACAGTTAAATAAATCAGTGCAATTATAACGTATTAATTATGACTATATATATTTTAGTAATATTTTTGTGTTTCAACGATCAATGGAAATTTAAATGTAGGCAATATTTTTTTTATTCAAAAAATAACCCATATTATCTTTTTTTTTAAATGTTGCACTAATTACAAACATTACCGTTAAAATAGTCAAGAATAATGTATTTTGCTAACTATGACGATACATAAAATACCCTTTTGCCATTTGGTAACGCTAGGACATTACACTACTTAAGTAATGCACTAATCAACTGCATGGGTTTCATCTGATTCACCAGTCAATATATTTATTGTTTCTTGTAGTTTTAGTCCTCTCCTGGAGAATACAATTAAATGATTACACTCAACGTATAGTAAAATTGGGTTTGGTAGTGGAATTTCCTAGCGTTGTCATACGGTAACACGCGAAAAAGTAAGCTTTCACGTATTTTAAATGTATAACAAATACATATAAGATTATAATAACACTTATAGAACTAAACTTAACTATCACTATTTACATTTCAATGTAAATTTTGAACATTTAACATAAATAAAACAACATTTATACTTACTTAAAGTGAGAAGACATGGTTGAGATGATACAAACATTTTAAGACAACTTCACTTATTCACTAATACCAATAAAAATAACCTAAAAACGTAAGGACAGAGTGAAATGTGTTCTCCAGCGGGTATAAGATGACTAGCATTAGGCTGGTAAACTTAAACCTGCTTGGGCAAACATTTCCTAGCTGATATTTAAAAACATGTTTTGTGTTGCCTCATGGCAATGCTAGGATAGTATGGGTTTTAGTGTAACAAGTTTAATAACTAAGTTTATGTTAATTACTACATAATTTAATGAAATTAAAATTGTTTGAAAGTGTGAAAATACAAGAAAATAACGCACATACGATATTTATGTTTGTCACTTTATTTGGAAATATGTAACTTGTTTAAATACCGGTAACTTATATGTACAACTCATAGCATACCTTACCAGAACAGGCTTCATAATTGTTAATGTATACTACTAAAAATATAAATAGAATATAAATAAATTGGTTTAATTTAGTAGTTATTTTTTTAATATTTTACGATATCTTTACACATATTTTATAGACCAGCCGTTATAACTTTATTTTTAAGGGTTGAAGGCCAAACTGATGAATCGACTAAGGCAACGTCGCATAGCAGAACGATACAAGCTGGAGAAGCCTTGCTCTAATTTTCACATTTTTTGCTCTTCTTTGAAATACTGTAAAAATAAAAACCACCGTATTGAAGTGATAAGAAAATAATTATTATACCATAAATTCAGGAAAACCATTAAAATTTTTATAGATATTCGGAAATCAAATGTTTGCTAGTATTAAAAACACTTTAATTTTGTTTTAAGTCATCAATTATGATTCGTATAGACCAGAAACAAACAATTGGTGGGACAGGAGGGAGACAAGTGCTCGTAGTAAACAGTGTTGCCTTTTCGTGCCCTCTCAGAAGTAAAGCTACAACCGATAAAAGCTACATTTAAATATTTAATATTTTCATGTAAATAGCAAATTAAATTATTATTTATAAAAATTATTACTAACTAAATCATTTATATGTAGGTTTTTCAATACAATTAAAATTAGTAACATAGTTTGTACATTTCTACGTTTGCAGAAATACTTACATGGCGTGTTTTTAAGCATTGATTGTATTGATAGCAAAATTTTTTCAAATTTGATTTTTAAGCAAAATTGACGCAAACAGGAGTAAGGGTTATAACGTTGTAACCCAAGCTGAAGTCTCGGTAACGAAAAGTAAATTATGTCTCTCACATGATGAGGTAATAGATGATTATGGCAGAGGGTAGTTTTATTCAAATGAAAATGTTGAAGGGTAGATATGTTTTTGAGTCCATAAGAACAGAACCCTAAACTTGCTTAGTGTTTTAAATATACATTATTTTTCATAGTTTTAAGAGCATAAAATTGCAGCAATACTTACTGGACTACTGGACTATTTATATATTTTTAAAGAATAAAAATATTATAAATTGTATCCACCGATTGATTTTCCTTTGATTTAATACATTGTTTTTATAAAACAGTTTATTAAAAATCGATGAAAATCTAGTCAGTCTACTTTTCTAAAGTGTTTAGAAACAATTTATAAGTTTCATAGAAATGCAACATTCATTTTTTAAATTTATTTATAGATAGCCATAAATATTTATTATTTCATCTAAAAATTCTGTATTTCCACTAATAAATTGTAGATAATATTATTCAATTCTTACTGAAGTGTGTTTCTAAGTTAAATAATTTATCAAGAGGCCTCACGAAATTCGCACAGTATTTAAGGTTCCCAAAAGGAAAATAAATTGTTTTTAAAATATTTAAAAAATTTGTATTTCCTACAAATTTAAATACAACAATTTGAGATGCTTTTTACAACGGTTTAACTATTAATACTAACACTTGTTGTTTACGGTTATTTTTTACTATCAAATGTTTGTTTGCTACATAATTTCTATAACAATGAAATATAATATACATACTTAAAATTGTATATTATACTTTCTAGTGCCAATCATCAACCTCAATTAATTATTGCTATAACATTATTTACATACAAACTATAAGACACGTATAAATATAACTGTAATAATTACCATTTATGACGGTAAATGTTACATATATTTGAAGCAGTTTATATAAATAGTATAGAAATAATACAATAGAACGTAACTGGATTTGATAAAATAATACAAACGTTCAAGCAACATTAAAATTGCAAATTAAAAGCAGACAAGTGTTTTTTAACATTAAAACTAGTAATATCTTAAATAAACCACGCTGAGATCAACAATAACTAATCTATTCTAAAACCGACTCAGAAACTTGTATACCTAACATAAAACCTGGCTAAACTTCTAAGACCTAACACACAAAGTATATATTCTTTTGTGAATTTCTCTGCTCTGAGGAAGGTTAGCGTGGTTCACCGAAATCGATCACCATATTAGTTGTACATTTTGTACTTGTATTGTAATATATTTGTGCATTTTGTACTTATACTGTAATAAATTTGTGTTGTGTGACGTTTACTTGTACTGTATATATACCAACACGTATTATGCTGATTAAAAAACTATTTATTAAATAAATCTTACACGAAACTAAAATGAGAAATAAAGGAGCAACCCTATTGTCTTGGCCTGTTTAAAAGTATATACATACAGATACATACATAAAAATTCCGAGTTTAATATAAATAAATATATTTGTAGTTTTATTTAAAATGTTTAAAATGTATTTCAATAAACTATAAAATGTATTTACTTAAATCAATCCCGTAAATGTCCATTAATTTTTATTTTTAAGCAAAAGAACCTTCCATCTAAGCTCAATACACAATAGGGTTGGTCAATGGGACCAATTTCCGACAGTGTCATGGTTCTCAGATTTATATGTATGGAGAAATATAACCCAATTCCGATTCCCTAGACAGGGACATTTGTACAATAAAATGTTATATATGACTTTCACAGCATACCATTTATAAAACTGTTTAATTTTGGATTCTACACTTTTAGATATACTCATTTTCCCAGATAAATATATAGCTATAATATTGTTTTTCCCTTGTAGTATATAGGTAATTGTATCAAGCTTCACCTGTAATTAACTAAATGTATTAATTATTTAAAATATACCTTTATTCATTAGCAATTGAATAATTTTCTTTGTTTACGTTTACTCTATACTTATGGATGTATTGAAATGATTATTTCATAATTTCGTATAACCTTATTATCTACCGTTTGTCTTCTCACGATCTCGATATTGGTAAACTATTTTTTACGTGAAATAAGCTTAATTAATATTTAGTATATTTTGATGGTGGCTCAATATGTAGTAAACTTTTACCAGTATGGCTGAAAATATTATAAATTGATAGCGCCTTTAGACAGAGTTTGTATAATCCCCCGAAAGTAAATTATTGTTATAAAACCTTCGGATATGATAGTAAAAAAGGACACAGGAATAGAGTAAAATTCTATTAAAGAATATAAATTTAGTAGAATCTATTTTATATCGGTAATATATTTGTTTTCAAAATATTAACCATACATGTTTTTTTTTCCATTGTGGAAATACATAATGTCAAACACTTAGATATCGAAAGAGATAGCTGTAAAGAATACATGGTCGACTGATCAATAAAATAATATAATCCAAGAATGTAAAGGTTATTCTCAAAGAATATTTTTTATACACTCTCCAAATATAACGTTTCCTGCTATTTTAATTATGAGCAGAATAACCTCTAAATATAATTGAAGATAAGAATTTTTTATAATTTTCCAATAGTGTATTTTATGTTTTCTAATGTAAAGGATGAAAATTTATAATTATTTTATCATTACATTAGTAGATTATGTGAACAATGAACAGCAAACCAGGCTAATAAATAAAATAAATGTATATAATAGCTATATTAAACACTATAATAATACATAAAATAAGGCAATATATTATTTATAATCACACAAAATATATAATTGGCAGCAAAATTAAATAGTATTAATTGATTTATCCATGACATGATTCTAGCAAAATCATATTTAAAAAAAATATTTTCTCACCATAAAATTTTACAGATAGGGCTTTTACCCCAGACTGATGGTATACTTCTGCACTAAAGATAATTTTCAAATGCCTGGGCTTATCTTCATTTGATTTTACAATTCTGGTTGTGTTTAAAAAAAAAAAAAACTGTTTCATTGTGCAGTACGTATTTAATTATTTTTTTATTTTATTTTTTTTTTTTAACAATCTCATCATCACGTTTCACTCTAACCTTGGTATTGTCCAAAATATTGTAGACTAATAAGTTACGAGCTCATTAAAAATATTGCCTGGTAATTTAAGATCAGTGAGTCAATTAACAGTGCTTTTACTTCTTTTGGTACTGCTATAACCAAGTATACAGACCGATTGAGGATCAGGTATGTCCAGCATATAAGTGATACGTGTCTACATCTAATCCCAAATTTAAAAATAACCATATGATAACTAATATTGCAAACATTAAAGTCGTGGCTCACATTTATTTAATTATATTGTAATCAAGTTTTTCTTACAAATCAGACTCCTTTAATAGTATGCTATTTCGGATCTTTTCCGTTACTTCCCTACCACCACTTTTTTTATCGCAATTGCAGTTAGGTTAGGTCAGGTTATGTTAGGTGTCTATTAAAGTTGATCACAAACTTGTAAATCCAGTGATTGACTTACCACCGAATGCGCTCTTCTTGTGTAAGATCTTGGAAAACGATAAATAAGGCCAGTAATATCGGATTTCTAATGGATAAGGAATATCACAGTTGATTTAGTACTTAGAGAGGGGAATAGTATTTAGACCGATAGAATATTTATCAAGTGGTAGTGAATTAAATTGAAAAGATCCGATTTTTCTTACCAAAAACAAACATAAAATTAAAACAACGAAACAAATATACTCAAAGTGCGTTTGAAGGGAAGATATATTGGATATATGGAGCCAGCTAGCTCACTTAATTACTCCAGCATTCTCCAGCACCAAACCAATACGGTGGTATGTGCGTTTTGTCATTCCAAATGTTAGCCGTCCAGCCTCACATTCCAAACAAGAACCTCATTCTGGAGCTTGGTGTTGTTTAGTGATATTTCACTTTTATTTTTAAAATCAACACGTTTGTAAAATTAACATGAATGTAAAAAGTGATACCGAATATTACATTTTACATTCTTTATAATTAGGATTCTTGGACGTAATAGCAATGCAAAATTATCTAACATCAAATTTGGTGTGATGATTTAAATAATTCAAATATTAAACAGATAAGTACTCTTTCAATACTGTATTTCTTTCTTGTGATAGTATACGCCATATGATTTACTTCAACTTATTCAACTGTAATGTTTGTTACTATTGGAAAACTTCCTTTTACTGAAAGAAAATGGCTACAGAAAAAGTAGAATACAGGTAGGTATGTTTTCCAAGTTTTATTTTTAAAACTATTTTTGCATGTTTACTGTACTTGATATAAATTAAATAATATAAGTAATAACTATCCTACCAAACTATGATGACCATGTACTTTATTTTAGCTATTTTAGTTTTGATGATATTTCAATAAACTATACTGGAATGTTAATATCCATTTTTAAATTGTATCATTTGAACTAATAATTATCTAAAAATTATATGGCTAAATTTAGGTAGCAATTAACTTTTAAACCATTTTTATGTAAATTTATTATAAAAGCGTTTTTTTTTTACATACAAACAAAACACAATCGTTCTAAACCTTATGTGTGAAGCTTACATGTAAAGGAAATTGTTTAAACACTAACTATATAATATAACCTATACATATTTAGGACACTCTTGACTTTTATAATATTTAATTTTTCACAAATTATAATTATATTTACAGATTATTAATTGGTTTTAAATTCTACGGCATTAAAAAACTTCTGTAAAGCGAATACAAAATCTCTTTGAGCTCAAATGTTTGGGTTCTCATTCAAACCAATCCCTCCACTTTTAATTTGAGTTTTAATCCTCTAATTTAACGTTCCCATAGAGCTTTATATTACCGCTTAATTTATCCCTTATAAAAGCAATGTATAGAATAAGCAATGGAATCAATTACCTGATATGTTTCAATACAGCAAAATAAAAGCGTATTGTTTAATAAAAATATATACAGAGTTAGGCTAAACATATATGTAGTATGTATAGTATATGAGCGGTTTGGAATAATGGCAAAAAATAAATAAACACATTTACTTAAAAACAACACATGGTGAGTCCGTTAAAAATACGTTAAAAGAATATATACATAGTATCCTCCAACCTAAATTATCAGTCTAGAATCTAATATTAATCCAGTATTAGAAAGTACTACAATGGCTAGAAAGTTATTGTAAACAATCTTATTGACTTAAAGAGAATCCACTTATCTTAATGAGTTTCAAAATGTTGGAAACTGCCGTGAATAATACTAAAATTTACAGAGTGTACTCATTAATCCATGTCAATATTTTATTACATAAATAAAATATAAAAATATCCTTTAATTTATTACACTTAATAAAATTTAAATTTTTTTACTCACAAAAGCTCACCCTCACTATTACAGTATAAGGCCCATGTTTAAATGTATGGGTGTCTAGATGTTAGGTGATAAACCCAAATGTAGAAAAATAAAACATTTCTCTAAGTTGACTTTTTAAAATAGTAACATTAATGTTGTATGTAACCTTTAATGTCTTGTTAACACAAAAACAGTTTTGTTTACATTTTTGTTGGACCTGCAAAATATTTCGATACATAAGCAAACACACGTTTATAACGTAAAACGTTAATTTATACTACTTTCAACATTGACCTTCAAAACTGAATATTCTGTGTTTAATTCTGAAATCTTTACAATATGAATTTATATTATAAAATTAAGTACGAACTTAAATTAATATTACACGTCTAGCTATATCTAGCTTCACGTAATAAATCTAAATAAAATCTATTTAATATTTTAAAATGGAAAAAGACTAATATTTTGTAAGGAATGTTACAATTAAGATTAAATTCATTTCAAACATACCTTAAGTGATACAAATTTACTTATAAATTTAGATTCCACAAAATGAATCCAACATAATAAATTTTGGCAATAAATGTTTCACAATGTCCATATGAATCAACAATTTAACAATAATGGATTTAATAAAGTTTAAATTAAAAAAATTCCCCTCTCAAATTTGTAAGTATTGTATAAACTATTCAGCCCCAAATGTCGTACTTCTATAACAACAAAGAACCTTTTTACAACTTGAGAGGACACTCTACAGGTAGAAAAAGCTTGGTCTGTCCTTTGTACTTCACTGTTGTCAAATGTTACTTGAGAAAGAGGACATTAAATAAACCTAAATATAACGTAATTTTAGAAGAACAACAAATTTATTTTTTATTATGTTATCCAATTTATTAGAGGGATTACAATATATAAGAAAAATAATATTATTATATTCAAATTCATAGTCTTATTTATATTTTGGGAAAAATTTCTTTTTACCTTGGTAATCACTAATTCGTATTTCTACCTATATGTATTATTGGAAATCTTACTGAACTGTGTACAGTAATACAAATAATAAGAGGCAAAGCTATGACAAATTACTAACTAGGCCACATTTTAAGAAAGTTATGAGAAGAATTGATCGGTGGGCCTTTGAGGAAAAATTACAGTCATCAAGATATTTCAATGTCTGCTCTTTGGCTGTATTTTAAAATGTTACTAAATAAGTACAGATTACACGCTATAACTATAGTACTAACTATACATTGCCATTAGGAAGATGTTTGTTAAAAGTTTAGTAGCTCAGCAAATCTATAATAAATACGAAATATTCCTTTGATAATAAGGTACCTCTGTCACATAAAGCTTCTCCACGTAATATTCCATATTATTAAGTAGTTCACTGCACTTACAAAATATCCACTTTTAATATACTTTAAATTCATTTTGGTAAGTTCACTTATTGACATAAAAAATATTGTTTTCCATGTACAAAACAAATAAAATATTCATTATCTAATTTTAATTAGGTAGTATTTTCACCCTAATTGTGACAACTGCTATTTAATGAACTTGTTTTTAATTATTGTCTCATGAATATAAAGCAGTGTCGTTAAAAGTTGCAAAGTCTCCAATTTTCCCACAATCACAACTAACTAGAATGGCCTAGCTAATTACGTCCGGTAGCCTTTGTCCGACAGTGTTCTGGCTAATTTGCTGTAACGTTGTACGATATTTCATGTTGTATATAATTATTATACAAATAAACTACGAATAAATTTAAAGTAGATGATATTCATAGATTTTGAATATTTCACTTATACCTCTAAATGGCTACTAGCAAAATAAGCTAAAATAATTACATTTACAGAAATGTACGTTTAACTTTACGTTGAATGTCACTTAGAGCACTTGAAAACACCATTAATCTGAAAATGTCTTCAAAAGTTCGTTTCAAGTAGAGCTTAAATCAAAGTTTTAATTGTCCCCTTTTAGAATGAATGTAGTTTAAACTTAAATGCAACTAAATTATATAAGAGTATTCTAATTGCTCGGAAAATTAAAAGTTACTATTTCTTGCTATATTAAAGTTACTTTTAGATCTCTTATACTGTAACTCCAGTTACTTTTTGTTTTGTAAATTGGTACAGTTATAATAGGAGAGTTTATTATATTATATCTCAAACAAATAATATAAAACTTCCTTATCTTCTTTTACTGCTGTATATAATTTTATATACTAACAATTTACTTCCTAATATAGGCCCTACCTGTAGTAATTACTCTTCTTCCCTTGGTTGTAATCACAGTTTTGAAGCATACAAACGGTCAATATTGTTAAATTTTTTTAAAATCCTCTAAGAAGACAATAGAGGATTAAATTGTTACTCTGAGAAGATTGGAAATTTTGTTTTTAAATTTTACAAATTTACTAATGTTTAGGAAATTGAGTACACTAATTACTATTTAATATTACGCCTTAGTGTTTATTTGGAATTATCACCAATTGTAAACAGATTGAAAATAAAAACATAGAACTACGGTATTTAGCACAAATGACAAGACTATAAACATATTAAGACCGTTCATCAGAAGTATGGGACTTTGAATTATAAGTGTCATCAAATACAGTAAGGTATTTTTGCGAAAAGGATTGTCATATATAATCAATATTGTGACTACATCCTACTTAATGTATCCTACTTTAATAGCCATGCCAGCAATGTAAACAACTGTTGCACAATAAAATATATTAGTGTAGTAAAACATGTATTTACAAATGAATCTTGGCTAAAAGGCAAAATACTATCTAAACTATAATTTGATGTTTGATAAACATTATTTTTGAATAAAGAATATTTGATTCGTACCAAACAATTAACATATTGCCTTTTTTTAATATATGGTTATATTTTATTACATTATGTAATTTTAAGCTATTAACTACTAGTTACCTTTTTCAGTTAACTACAAACTAAACAATTTACTGGTGTTAGCATTATGTAAAAGGTGTTAAGAGCTATCCAGAAGTTTTTATTGGTGTTGTTATTAATTCTTTTTGTAATTTCAATTTAAAAAACATAATGTAATTCCAAAAATACGAGTAATTACTGTAACTACCATGAAAATGTGTAGATTTACTTAAGACTGTTATTAGTTTAAATGAAGACGTACAATAAAATGATTATAGTTTATTTAAATTAACTAACGTTTGAATTATTTTATAATATCTATATTTAACAAATACTCTAACTATACATGTCGTTTTAGAAAATTGCAATTACATTAACAGAATATTAATAAAAGAATACAATGCAGTAAATAAATGTTGAGTAATAAAGTAATCAATGAACTTTCACAAAACGTTCAAAAATGTAATTAAATGTCATACATAATTTATTTTAATAAATTATTATGACACAAAATACTCACAGTAGAGAATTTGTGAGTATCTCAACAAAGCTATTCTGCACGAATGTCACCTTTCACAGGATAAAAGGGAATCTAATTTATTGCTATTTAGGTTAATAAATATAATTAATGTACATTGAAAATACTATGACCATAAAATGTAAGTTATATTAATAAGTTTCAGAGAGGGAATCATAGCTTAAGCCATTTATATAGCGTGATTTAACAAAATATACGTAATGACCTTGGAGTGTTGGAGATATGGGGGAAAATTTAATACAATTCACAAGAATCACAGGGAATACTATATCTATTGTTTTTGGCATAATGTTGCTCATATTACATTACATATAAATCATAGTGTAATTAAGAACAAGGCAAATTATACTAAAACACTTTAAAAATAGTAGTTGTTACATATTTAATTGGTAATGAGGTTCATTAGTTTTATGTTACCAATAATATATTTACATGTTATTAGCTCTTCAATTAATTTTCATTTACTGTATACCAGTTGATTAGAGCGAGCAAACTAATTATATAAGAAATTGGCGTGTAATTAAATGTTGTATTTGTAAGTACGTATTTCAATCTACAATATTTTGTAAGGATATAGAAATTAACATTAAACATGGACTTTTGGAAGGAAAAATATTCCAAAACGATTTAAAATTTGTGTGTTTACTGAGAATTACTGAACGCACAGCACTTGACTGTTAATAGGCGGCGCCTGCATTCTGGAAAACGCAATATTGAAAATACATTTGTATTCCCTACTCAGAAGTGTACTACTCTTTATCGTGTTTCATCGCTAAACACAATTTTTAACGTGTTTTTGAATACAGATTAACTTCTTCTACTTCTTTTGCCCGAATATCATTTTGTAAAAATCCTACTTGCTTGGATCCACAAAAAGTATCGTAAATTAAATAGTTGTTTATAGTTTTTTTTACCAATTTGAAATTTAAATTTTCTACAATAGTATCCGGAGTTGTTTTCTAGAAACGCAGAAGGAAGATTTTAAATGTAACATGTGAAGGACACATTTTAAATCTAACTAAAATATGGAAAAATAATTCCTGTTACGGGTACTAATATATCAATGGATTATAAATTTGTATAAATACATTTATACTGATTAAAATAAAGAAAAATATATTTTATATATATACAAAATTTATTTCAAAGTTTTATAAATCATTGATACACGTTTCATGTTATATTATATACACTAGAGAATGGCTGTCATAATTGTTTATGCTTGACATGTCAATTAGGTTTATGGTTTAAGGGGTGCTCAAAATACGGACTAATATTGTTGAAAGTTCTGTATTACTGAATTACATAACTATATTATTAAAGAGTGGAAAGTAAAGCTTATAGCTTGATATGACACGTTAGTTATAACAACAGTGGCTGTCGTAAACTAAGAGCTCGTCGTGTTACATCAGTTGATAGCATCGGAAATGACCACAACATAGAGTCGTGCTGTTGACGTTATGTTTTACTGAAATATGTAAAGTAAATTGTGGATAAGTTAATTTATCGTTTATCTTTATGTAATCATGTTAAATATGAGACGAATTTCCTGGTTTTATCGGTTCTTAAATAAATAGCAAAAAAAAAAAAAAAACGATTTTGAAGTAATGAACAAATCATCTCTGTGTTTCTCTATTAATCGTATTTTAACTAAATCTTGAACTAAAATTGGTAGGACTAAACCACTTTTATGATACCATATAATATGGTTGCAATTGTAACTACATATTATGGATTTTAAATAGTAATATATCTAATCATTTAACAATTTTAACATTTAAATCGTATCAAACGTAGGTTACCAAAAAAAGGATCATGCTTTCCCTTATAAATTTTTCACCATTATACTGACAAAATTTGACGAAGAAAGCACTGTGGTCATACGTTAAATCAGTACGAATTTAACTTAACTACCTTAAAATATGAATTAAATATACAACTTATAATGTAATTTTAAGCATATCCTTTTGTCACTACTTAAAAAATTATATTTTCATTTCATATGAATGAATTCTATAAGATATATAGTCGTTCAGTATATCAAAGTTTGTTTATAAGCACCATAATATTTATTTTTAGATTCTCCAAATTATCAGTTTTTCTGTTTAAACCAATTAATTTTTCATGTTAAAAAATAATTCAGTGCAGACGATTTTACTTTTCCGTTCCAAAGAACGATACTTTTCTAATAATCCAATGTCGGTATTTTTCACATTCTTTAACACAACATTCTAGCATAATTATTTATTTATATTATTGTACTATAACTAATATCTGTGTAAGAACAAACTGGCATCTAGTTGCGTCATTGAATGATATCTATAGCATTCTATCTTTCTATCTGAATGCTTGTGAATGCCAACTTAAGTGAAAAAAACTTACTACTAAATTGTTAACAATATGTCATATCCAAAAACTACATATCGGTGTGTCTAAAATATTAGGCACCGAAAAATAAATACAGTGTGATGTTATTACATTTGCACATGGGGGCTCCTTATAAAATAAATTTACGTGTCAAAATCCAAATACAATGAATATACAAATTATAAAAATTTGCATTGGATGTGTTGATCTCAGTCAAAACATATGATGGGTAATATTGCTAACTTAGCTTTAAATGATGAGGTAAAGTCAGTTACAGACGGAATACGCCTTATAAATCCAAATCTACATATCATAAGAGAAAAACTTGAACACCGTAGTCCCGTTTAAATCTTGATATAACTGAAAATAAACTGGATAGAATATTACTACAAGTCGATTTGTCGATTGTGGGCCCAGAGTGAATTGAATACATTGAAGAAATAAATAAGCATTCTAAATTAAAACAACCATTATTTTGTTTTTGAGTTACTATATTTATGAATTAACAGCAAATTTCATATAGTTTATAGTGTATAAGTGCATTTTTTATGAATTTATATGTAAGCTCCTAAATAAATAGACATTCTATCAAAAGTATTATTATGTTATATGTTGAAAATTATAAACGTTTTAGAAATTTTTAAAGAACAACAACATGCTCATCTTATGAGTTATTTCTTAGGTATTTCTTAGCTTCCCCATTTCCTCATAATTATCAAAGACGTAAATGTAAAACTACATGTAGTAGTAATTAGTGCATTTACATATAGTTTATGGTTTCAGTTACTGATATTTTTAATGGATTTCGTGTATTTCAATTGAATTTCATGAAGCTATAATTAATAGTAAGGTTGTTTAATAAACAATACCAAACACTTAAATCTCACAGTAAACCTTTACGTGTTAAACTTGCAATGCGTTATACTTGACTATACATCTTTTCCCATAAAATTTACTATACATCTCTTCTACACCCAGAAACCATAATATACCAGCTGTCATATGTTGTCGTACTCACCCAAATTACAGGCAAATTGTACATCGTGTGTAACGTGAAAAAAAAATCAAGCTGTCTAATATTTCCATAGTTTATTATGAGTTAGCAATAATTAGTTGAACGAGACAAACTTATTATACCGTATATTTGTAATATTTTTTATCCCTTTTATAACTTCCTCCTTTAATAATAAATTACTGAAACAGTTATTCGAATTTCAGGAAATGTATAGTTTAATCATAATTCGTTTTGGGGCTTTATATAATCGTTATTTTATATATGTGGGTTTTAAAACTTATATAGTTTATAATAATTTTCTGTAATAGTATTGTAAAATTTACATCATTAGGGCCTATGTCATCGTTTAAAAATCAAACACTTGTTTAACAAATGAAATATCCGACCGAATTTAGTGAGTTACTTTCAATATTTTGTTTGGGTCGAAAATATTTTATCATTAAAGTTTGTAAAATATATATACAATTAACAACTAAATCAATTAACAACAGTAATAATTAAAATAATGGAATACGATTATTGGAAATAAACGTCTGAAAATATGCTTTAGTAACGATGGAATCAGAAATTTACTGTTATCCTGACATATATGTTTCGAATAGTAGGAAAATTGCTACCAATGGTAATAAGGGACAAGTTAGAGTGATGCCTCAGCCTGGTTGGTTGCCAACTATTTACTCCAACAATAGAGGGAACTTTCAACTTACTGAGACTAACTTTGTTATGTGACGTCACAAAATAAGATAAATATAAATACATACAATTCTTGCAGGACTAATTCCAAGAAACTCACAAAAACTTCTTATGAGACTCTCTTTTTTTACATTACAGTCTACATTATTCAGACATCATATATATATGACTGCTTGTAGACGACAAGCAACTTAAATTATGATCTATATTCATAATCCATTGTGATTTTAAAAAAACTATACCTAACGACCATAATCTAGTTGTCAAATGCTATCATTGAAGATATATATTTACAAAGTATATTTGTTGATTTATGAGTATTTGGGGTAATTTATAAATAATACTCTTTGTAATATATAATTTGATTTCGTAACAGAAATAAGATCTATATAATTAAATACGACGTTAAGATCAAAAAAAATTGTTTTGTCGAGTATTTACTATGAAGTAAATCTGTTTCATTACATGAAGCAGATACATTTTAAAAATGTACAACTACATATAGATTAGAACTATCCAACGGAATCTCAGGTTACTTTAAGGGAACAACAAGTTATGTAATACTTTACATGCTGAATCATACTCTAAGTAATGGATTTTTACTATTCTAAAAATAAACTATTATAGCATTAAAAGAACAAAACTGTTTTGTTTAAAAAGTTTGTACTATAACTAAGTATATATTAATGCAATATGTCGAATATAAGTATATAAATATTAATGAAATATGTCGAAACATTGACTTTAAAAATTAAAATTATAAACTGAGTATAGAAGTTTGTAGTACCAACTGGTTTAAGGTTTTCCTTTGAAGTCCAATAGGTCGTGTGAAGTTTTACTGTAGTCGGCTGTAAAGTATTGGAAGTTCCTCATCCTAGTAGAAGAAACAAAATAAGTTACGTAGTTTACAGAGAAAACTTTTTGTGCTGACGACGATGAGTACACAAACGCTATGCTAATTGACAGTAATTTTGTTTATTCATTCTTCACCTAATTGTTCTAGTACAATACAGTATTGCCTCAACTCCTTCTAATAGGTATTTGAGGTGAAACCTAAACTGGTGCGTTATTTATTTTTAACATACTGTTGTAAACATTCAGTTACCATTGGATCAGGTGTGATAAAACATACTTTATTGAAGAAAAAAGACATCCACACTCCTACACCACCCACCCAGAAACAAACCACTCTACCTATAGATAAAACAAACTCAAATTATATTCCTAAATTTAGATAATGTGTTAGTTTAGAAAGTTTTTTTATCTTTAGATCTAAAGTGTTCACCAGAGATAAGCAACCAAGGTCTGATTTATCCAGTTCACTACTTTATAGATGGCAATGAAAGGAAATAATTGTTTAGTAAAAAAAAAAAAAAAAAAAAAAAAAATACTTAGGGAAATCTAAAGCATTCTGAACCAACTTATAGTTAACGTTTTAAACAGCTTGTGGCAATTCCAGTAAAGGTTATCATCTACAGGGCTCCCCTCTACGGTACCACAAACACCACGGCAAGTCTTTGCGAAGGGAAATTACTACCTTATATCTCTTTTCTTAACAGAGTAATTAAAAAAATTATTACGAGCGTAACTGAAAAAAGGAACATACTTCTTTTTGAAATGAAAATGATAACGTTGATTAGCAATTAATTAAGGCATTATGTATTTTGCTTAGTTATGATTTTGTTCAAACGGATATATATCCATTGAACTTTTGAGCAATTAGGATAAATGTCATTATATGTAATAAGACGTTTCACGTAGTAAAATGTATTTTATAATGTTTAAGTTAATTGCAGTGTTAAAAGAGTAAACTACCACGGCAAAATTGTTTATTTTGATTTAAATTGGCATTTTTTGGGCGATATATTTCGTTAAAAAGATCCTAAGGTAAAATAACGTTCATGGTTTAATATACTCTGACGCATATAATATTCTCATCTCTCGTTCATATTTGTTTAAACACAATGATCCTGTGCCTGATACAGTATCGTAATGCTAAGGTAAACATAACATTTTTAGTATTGCCATGTCTCCATTTAATTGCCTTTATATATATATTATATAAATATATGTATATTTATTTATATAAAACTATACTTTTTATATAAATAAATAAATAAATATATATATATAAATATATATATATATATATATATAAAAAAAGTATATTTTTTAACAGTTAATTTATAGTTTTCCTCTAGTCACTGCAAATAATTTGAAAAAGGCCAATATGAATGTTGAAGTAGCAAAAAATTATGTTCAAAGCCATTGCTAGTGTATGTGGAGACTGTGTCCCCATTTAGGTATGGCCTACTTATTTCATACTACTTTGGAAAAGGTAAATCTAATGGAATTTCAAAGGTTTAATTTTTGCAAATAATTTAAATACAAAACCACATTATATTCGGTCCTAATTTGTAACAAATACTTATCCTTATATATATTATATATCCTTATATCCTTAAATACAAATATTTATCCTTGGTAAAGTAATTTTCAATGAGTCAAAATATCTTAAGGAAGAAGAAACCATGTTCAGTAAAAGTTTTCGATATGTGGTCTGAAAGAGGTGATGATTTGTTTTCTTAATGTTACCTATTATTTGTATATTTTTAATGTTTTAGTCAGTATAAAAGGTAAAAAAAAAAAAAAAAAAAAAAAAATATATAAAATAAAAAATACTTGATTATCACAAGGGTTGTATGAATGAAAATTAAACATAATCCTAATTCAAAACTATTAATTTCAAATGGAACTTAGACATGTTTTAATAACGTTATATTTATTCTACATGTTTAATTGTTACAACAATTTCACACACTTCCACCAATAATTCTATTTTTATTATTGATTGGTATTATACTTATAGATGTATTTGTAATACATCTATAGATAATATGTATGTATAGATAATGCATTAACAATTAAATTTTACAAAATTGACAAATTAACAAAATTGCAAACTCTTAATGCATCAATATTATAAGTTTTAAAGATAAAATATTAACTTTCTATTTATTTAAAATAACATATGTTATTAGTTTACTAAAATCAACCCAACGTTATTCTTATGGTGCAATGTTTTAGGGGTGGTTTATACCTCTTAGGAGTGTTTTATCAAGATGAAATTATTTTAGTTTTTTTTACTCAACCTACAACAAAAAATTGTACAAAATTAAAGCTATGTACGATTATGGGACGTTGGAAAATTAGTGATGAGTGAGAGAGAATTTTTTTTCTTTTATATATAGAGATAATATGTGAGTACACATATTAAAACAACACACGATAGCATTTCATTTAGCTTCAAACTATTCATTTACTGGTTTACTAAATTAAAATAATTGTATATCCATCACTATTATATTAGTTGAATTATTCACATTATTATGAAGCTTATTCCTTGTCACAAGTTTACAATATAAAGGTAATTAAAAGCAGTAAATATGAAAAAATAAGTAATAGTAAATTGAAAGATGGTATCTTTAGTACACAAAGTTAAACATTTAATTTTAATAATACTTTAATATTAGTTGTAAAAATGTGTAAAAAACTATATTTTAGACCTAAATAGATTTTTAAGTCGGTACTAGTGGGGGGTTTTGTATAAAATATCTGTTAACAGTCTCTAAGAGGAAATCTTGAGTCCAAAACGAATCGTTTTTAGACTCATTTGCTGTTAAGCTATTTGTTTCATCGTGGTGTAAGAGTAAATATTTCTCTAAGCCATTTGCAAAATAAATCTTAACATCAGGGGGTTAGGTTAGGTTAAGTTAGGATAGGTTAGGTTAGGTTAGATTAGTTTAGGTTAGGTTAGATTAGGTTAGGTTAAGTTAGGTTAGGTTATGTTAGGTTAGGTTAGGTTAGGTTAGGTTAGGTTAGGTTAGGTTAGGTTAGGTTAGGTTAGGTTAGGTTAGTTTAGGTTAGCTTAGGTTAGGTTAGGTTAGGTTAGGTAACTGAGGTTTTTAATTTACTTTGGAACTACATTCATTTATTCATAAAGAACATTCATTTTCTTTATAATGTTCGAATTTACAACAACAAACTACTTAGAATTTAATGTCTTTATTTAGAAGGAAAACATAACAGGTTACGACTAACATAGTAAGGTAATTCTATCCAGCTTAATACTGCATTTATATATAACATTTGTTATTATTATTATTTATTCGGAAGAGAGGTAATTTGAGGTTGTTTATTAATAAATTCCAGAATATTACATTTAGTAATTAAATATTGTTGGGTTTATATCCAAAACCTTAACATCATTTAGTATATTTTCACAAAATCTCTTTATGTATTCTGTTACCTTACTGAAATATATAAATATCGCTAATGACATTGGTCTTAGGATAATAAAGTGATTATCTTAAACCAATATCCTTTAATTGTACTTACTTGTACTCATGTAAAATTTGATTTTATTTTATAACATTTCTTTCGTTTTTAGCAATAATAAATTATCTATAGTTTATTGCAATAAATGATCACTTCCTAGTAAAAATTATAATCATTCATATAGCAACTATATGTTTAATTTTTGTTTTTTGTTTAATATTGCCTCTAATTCATGTAAATGTTTATATTTAACTAGTACACCTCTTATGTTTATAAGATCACCTTAGAAATAATAGTAGACCATTAATTACTGTTTAAATGTAATTTTCAGCCAGCTAAAAATATAATGTATCCTACAAAGATAGAAATATGTGCCATACATTTATCAGAAAAGCTATTGAAGTGAATAAATATGTTAATATATTGTTACACATCACATTTCAGTACCTCACGTTCTATAGTTATTTGAAGAAAATAGTTTCAAATACATTTATACTTAAGGCATTCAAAGAGACAATGATATGCTATTCTACAGGTGGCTTCCTTTCTCTGTTCACCTCCTCATTTTGTGAATTGAATTTCCTCCAACCCATTACCAAACCTAAACGCCTATAAAGGTGTTTAAAGTTTAAACGTCTTTAAAATATTTATTTTGTAATACGAAGTTTGTGAGTAAAATCAATTAAAAGCTTAACTAGATATAACATTAGAGAGACAGGTATAGGAACTGAATATCCGCTTTTAAAACAGCTATCATTAAAACGAAATCGTATTGAAGACTTCAATGGTTGCATGACAAGTATTTCCACTTGTACAATTCTATTTAAATATCTAGTTTAAAGCTCAAAATAATCGTGGTTTATATTTTTCAATGATATTAAAAACACATCACTTTGTTAAAAATCATCACTTCACTATTTTTAGACGAAAAGATATGGTAAAAACTGTTCGTATATCATCGCAATTATAATAGTAGAACTATTTCTTTGGTTATGTATCTATAGTCATTTATTCACTGTTGCGTTTGATCCAGATGTTAATTTCACAAAACGTATAATTTCTATAAAATAACCCCTTTTCCAAGATGTTAATTTCGCCAAACTAATAATTTTTAGAAAATAACCCTCTTTTCCAGATATTAATTTCATCAAACGTATAATTTTTCGAAAATAAGCCTCTTACCACTGTTAATTTCTCCAAACGTACAATTTCTCTGAAATAACCCTTTTTTTCCAGATGTTAATTTCACCAAACTAATAATATCTCAAAATAACCCTCTCTCCCAGATGTTAATTAATGTAGTTTTTGCGGCTCTTGTAACTACAGAAAATGTATAATGTAAAAACAATTATTATATAAACACGTTTTTCAAATGTAACAATAACTTAGGTTTGAATTAAATATCGGATATGAAACACTGATTTGTTACGTAAAATATTGGCACTGGTTTGGCGGTAATGTTGAGAGTCAGCTGAGGTAGGTTTAAAAATATATTCACTGACAGCTCCCTTGCTACTCCATTACTCGAGATTTGCCCTGGGCTGGTTAAATATTTCCTTGACACCTATTTTAAACTCAATCTAAAATATTTTAAACTCAAACGAATAAAATTTGTTTTATTTAATACTTTGTACACAATTAAACTTGCTATTAATAATTTAACTAACAATAATATTTTATAAGTAACTATTTACACGTAGTAGTTATAGCGGTAAAAATTATTGTAATTATAAAATCTAACGTTGTATTAAATAATTAATGTTTCTTACTTTAAGGGGATAAGTACTGGAAAACAAAACATTTTAATCAACAAATCAACACACATTATAAAAAAAGTTGAAAGTAAATGTAAACTGTCCAAATTCTCTTACCGGGTATATTAAACGTATTTAAGTATGATTATTTAAGATTCTGAATAAAAACAAGTTTAAATCACTTACTAAAGGAAGAGTAGCCATGCAATGATATATGAAGGTTTCCTGTCAAATTAATTACTAGATTTACTAATCAAAATATACATAGATGAAGACATATTCGTAACTGAGGACATACTCGATGTTATGAAATATGTTGGGTTCAAGACCTACATAGAAATAAAGAGGAAAGTGGAAATAACTGAATAGTAAACCTCTGCTAGTGCCTTGAGGGCTGCTAATCAATCCTCGAATAGATCACTACAAAGGTATTTAATATGCATCCTATTACATAGAGTGTAATATTAGAGATATTTATTGTCTTATTGAAAGTATATCCATTCTTTCAAACATGCTACGAAAAAATATTATTCATGTCAAACAGAATATCCACGTTTAATAATTTTATTTTTATTAATAACATGATAGAGCATGATATGAGAAAATCATTAAATATTTCTATAAACCTATATAAATAATTAATAGTCTATAAATATTTCATAAAACTATATATTTCTTAAAATGCTCAAATAGATACTTTCACTAAAGTTGGTAAACTCATAGTAGGGGTTTTATCCTCATTGTATATATTCTTTCCCAATTTAAAATATTATATCTGATACGATTTTTTAAAGTCTAAAGTACAATTTTGAAGTACTATCAAATACTGTTAAATATTCAGTATGTAAAAATATGTTTCTGACGTCAACTGTCTACATTATAAAACTTAGAGTAACTAAAAATATTCATATTTCCAAAAAAAAATCACTACCAAGCCAAACTGGTATATACCTTATAACTAACTTTTTGCTAAAATATAAGTAAACGTTTCAGCAGGAGTTCCTAAAAATTTTTGTAAGAGTGCTAAAGTTGCTAAAAAAATACGGTGAACCAATTTTTGTTATAGGTAGCCTATAGTATTTTTTTTTTTTAATGAAAACATTACACATTATTAAAAATTCTTAACTCGTACAAATTAATCGTAAGGTTAAGGTTGATTTTTGCATTTATATATTTAATTATATATTTTTAAGTTTATAATATATTTTGAACTATACAGTTTTAAGATTATTGTAACGTTATAGCCTGATACGTTATTTTATTGCAGGGTAAAATAAATAAAGAACTACTTAACATTTATATTCTAAGTAATTGAGACATTTATTTTGGCAGTTTTTTCGTTAGATAGACCATTAATAAAACAAACTTTTCTTTGTTTTTATAGTTTTAATCAAGTTTTTTTTACGAAAAACTAATATTTCATAATGTTTAAATAGAAGAGGCTTTTTTTCTAATTCCACGCCCTAAACAAGTTAAAATACTTAGACAAGAACAGATGTTGAATGTTGAAAGAGGTTTGTTGTGTGCTGAGGGGTGGAGAGGGCAAGAGGTGAATCACTGACTGTCCATTTGCCGCTCAATTACTCAAACTTTACATTGGACTTAATACTTCTCGAAACTATCTTCTTGCTGTACTTTTGGTTTAAGCTGGTATAATGGCTTTTAACGTAATGTACATTCTATATTTTTATAGTAATTGATCATGTGATTTATTCATAAGGGCGAAGCATTGGTATGTAAATAATTATGATTAATCTGAAAGTAGTTAAGAAAAGAACATACGACTGTAGCAGGCATCATCAGTTTTTAAAATAGCAAAACTTGATATTTAGGTTCTTGTATCTGAATCGTAAATCATAATATGCATCTACATAGTTGTAAGTATATTCTCTGCAAAAGTGTCGAAGGCTTATCATAAGTAAACTTTCATTAATATATATGTTTTATAAATTTTTATTTAATTTATTATTTTAAACGAGATTTAGATTGCTGTTTGAAAGCTATTTATTATCATTGGATATGTAGATAATATTGGGAGATTTCCAATGCTTTGAGTGTTTGACAAGTACAACGTTTAGACGGGTATAACAAACTTCTGCCGTCTTCAGGTGTACTTAATAACTTACCCTATATCTAAAAATACTTTGTTTTAAATGTAGGCTAAGTTAGTAATTGGATCTGAAGACGGCAAGAGTTTGTTATATGTTTTATATATTTTTATTTAGTTTATTTATTTTAAACGAGAATTAGATTGCTGTTTGAAAGTTATTTATTAGTATTGGATTGTTTATGATATGTAGATAATATTTGGAGATTTCCAATGATTTGAGTGTTTAAGAAACAAGTACAACATTTTGACAGGTAAACAAACTTCTGCAGTCTTCAGGTTTACTTACTAACTTACCCTATATCAAAAAATAATTTGTTTTAAATGTAGGCTAAGTTAGTAAGTACATCTGAAGATAGTTTGTTATACCTGTCGATACATTGTGTTTGTTTCTTAAACACTCAAAGTATTAGAAATATCCAAATATTATCTACACAACATGTAGATTATTTATTTATTTATTGATAGAAAATGATACTCGTTCAAAAACCTTTTACATTGGTAACCAAAATATCTTGAAAACTATAAATACTTATCCTTTGAAAGTTTTTCATTGATTTACTCATTATTGGAAAACAACAAGAGGCTTAACGATCGAACACAGTGTTTAACCAGGTATAAAAAACACATGTCGTCTTCAAATACAACTTACTACCTTAGACTACATGTATGCAGAAGACGGAAGGAATTTTGATTATCTGTTGAAACGCTGTGTTTGTTCCTTAAAAGAATTGAAGCATTGAAAATCTCCAAAAGTGTTATCAATCATATAAATATTTCTTACATTGAAATTGTCTGCTTTATTTGCTATAAAACAATTATCGATTAGGCTGTGAGGTCATTAGTTAAATTAAATCTAACGTAGCAAAAACTTACTCAGCAAATAGTATAATTGGACAAAGTAACCAATGAGCTGAAAACTACTAACCACTGACTCTAGTAAGCAACATATTGCTCTTTTCATCAAAGCAACAAATTCAACATGGCTTACAATTGATAAATCAACCAACGGAGTTATAAAAGAAATACTTACACTTTAAACTAAAACAGGGCACCAACACAGCAACGATGTTGTGTATACGTAACAAAAATATTGTCATAAAAAACAAATTTTAGGAGTATGACAAGATTCCTTAAATTGTTTGACTTTCATATCGTTCATTTAGTTATACACAGCAACCATTATTTACTTTGAACCATTATTTACAAGAAAATTAAATATCTTTACATAATATTGGCGTTAATTCATCTTGATTTAAATTGAAATTTTAAACGCTCCTTGAAAAAAAAATTAAGAGTGTATGTATTACGCAGATTATTATCTGTATCATCAAAAATATTTTCTATTTAATAATTGTTTAAGTTAGATTTTTCAAATTTTTTCTTATAGATGTCTTTAAGATTTTACTAACGTATCTTATTTATTAGAACTATTTTGCTAACCTGTTCTTTTGATTAAACGATGAAAACTGTCAACGTTTCAGTTTTGACAAATAATAAATCTAATTAACTGCACATTTAGTATACATTTTAGGATATGTTTCATTAATTCACTACCACGTATTGAATATTATTGCTTTAAAAACTGTTTCCCAATAATTTTTACGTCCACTGTGGTATTCCTTATTCACTAGTAATCCGATATCTCTTCCCTTATCTCACCGTTTTCTAAGAACTTACACACGGAGAACACATTCGGTAGTAAGTTAATCATTGGATTTACCAGTTTGTGATTTAGTAACACTTAACCTAACCGTAATAAATTGCAAAAAAGTAGTGGTAGTGAACTAACAGAATTTCCAAATTTTATAATTTAAGTTAAAATAAACGGAAACAGTCTTACTATATTCATCATGACTTACCTATATAATATTTAACCAACTTATTTTCAATACAAATCTAAATGTTTCAACAGAATAAAATTACTAAATAACTGTCCCTAAGTGCAATGGTTTTTTGCAACCAGAATTTGAAATTATGTCAGATATAAAATGTATTATGATATACCTTTAGCGTTTTGCCCTCCATAGGTCGAAACCTTAACGATTGAGTCACCACACAGATACGCAGGTTATACAATTTTTACTAACTTATGTAACTATTTCTTACATTGAATTTGTCTTCTTGATAAACTATGAAAGGATATATATTAGCTACTGACCTCACTGGTTATATGGCTAATCGAAATTAATGAGCGAAATTATATTTTCGCTTACTACTATTCTAACCCTAAACAGCAAGTAGGTAAGTAGATTGTTGTGCCAATTTTTTACTTAATAAGACAAAACTATAACTTGTCACAGGATATGGTCATAAATAATGAGTCACAATCTGCTCTTACCTCATCTCAGGATCTTCCATTAACCCTTCTACCTCCCTCTTGCCATTATGTAACAACCTGCTGTAATTACTCATCGTGTCATCACGTAGGAAATTCAATTTCCTTCTCATTACCGGCTCCACATTCCTGATCTCTTACGAGCTTTACACTGTTCAACGTCATTCTCTCTAAAACAAAATAATGTGTTTTAAGCTAAATGTTTACTTTATATGACTTAACTTTTATAACCATGTTTGTTTAGCAGTTTTGTATTTATCAACTATATGGTTGGTTCATCATGGTATATTGCATTGTAAATACAAGTGTTATAAACACAAAATTACTTTTAGTATATCAAGTTTAAAGGGCAAAATTGATTTTTTTTCATTCTTTACAACATGACGTATTTGGAATTTAAGTCATACCTTAAAAAAAGTACTTTCCTTATTTACTTAAAAAAATTATAAATATTACCCTTCCCGTTAGTATTTTTAGATCTATCGAACTTTTAAATTAAATTAAGTCATTTTACAATAGAACCCCTACACATTTTTCTTTTTTAATGCAAGAATTTTGTTCCTAAACATTAGTGATTCTATATTTACTGAATACTTCGTTCAAGGCATATAGGGTATGCAATAATCTATAAACACTCTTAAGAGGTTATGGAGGCATGAATTAGTAGTAATTATTTTACTAACATTTCACAATCCTTTAAATGTTTTGAAAAATAATACATCTATTTAAATGTACAAACATATTTAAATTTATAAACTAATTTTAGAGTTATAATAAGGTAAAAATAGTGTTTACTATATTGTCTTAAGTCTTACATTTTTTGTTCAGTAATTGGATTGTTTTGAATATTCAATACACACTTATATTCATGTACTATAAATCTTTATAAATTAAAAATAAAAATAGATAATAATGACTTTTAGTGTCGTATGGAACTAGTTTTATAAAATGTACTACACATTACAATGACTTTTAAAATAAAATAAATAAAAAGAGCAATCAACAATACGTAAAAATCTTATTCTCTTAACAACATGTACTGAGTCGGCACTGGTGGCGCAGTGCTGTAACTCAGCTATTTGGGGACAAAGTGTTTGGGAGATTGTAGGCGATAGGTTCCATGCTCGTCTTAATACCGACACGGCGTCCGCCCAATGGTTGTCATCAACGTAGACACTACTAGAGAAGTCTGGAGTGTCCGTGTTAAATGGTAGTCAAGGTTCGGATGTTGTGTAGGGGGAGAGAGAACTTAGCGTCTGACCTGTCAGTTAGCTGAAAATCAGACCAACACTACGTGGTTCAGATCCCACGTAAAGCTGTAGGTCCCATAGTTGCCCTAGCTATTGGGCTATTAATAATATAGTTCTATTAATATATAGTTAAAGCGCTACAAAGTGGAAGCTTTAACCATACTGACCTGGTTAAGAATGGCTTTTGGACTCACGAGCATGTTACTCGATACCATGAGAGGGCGAACCTCTAAACAATGGTCGCTAAGACATCAATGATTGCAGTTTTCCGCTTAACACAAGTCTACTGGTTACTCTGCGTTAACAAAAGTAAAACGCCCCTTTCAGGTACTGCTAAGGTGCCAACTGACAACAGTTGGTTGGTATGCATTAGGCCACACCGAAAGGATGTTGGTACGTGGACCAGATGGTCTCCATGTGTGCTGTATAGACGTTGTTTTCGTCTCATCAGGTGTAAATAGGTGAGAGTTTCCTACTCACCATTACACTACAGCGAACTGAGTGATTTCATATAATTGTCTTAATTTTTTTGAAGTAATTATTGACATACAGTTCCATTAGAGTGGATGACGGAGAACAATATCACCATAAACTTACCAGTGTAAATAGATGTAAAGTGACATGAACACATCTACCCACATATACACTTTAAATAGTATTTAATGCTAAAAATGAATTAATAATATGCAGTTTGCTATAATATGCCTTGTTTTACGTTTTAGAAATCAATATATAAATGTAATAAAATTAGTTCTCTCCTTATGACGCCTTTACAATGACAAAAATTATAAAAATATAATAGGTTAATTGGCTATAAAAGAGTCATGCTTTGAAACATTATAACAGATATACAGATTAGATTATAATTTTATATCGAAGATGTTTTAACTTGTAGTGGCCCACGTTATTGAAATGGGAAAAAAATACAAAATTAATTAATTATACATTTTGAGAGCGTATAAATGTTGTTTAAAATATTTAAAATAACATTTATCATTCAGTGGAATAGTTTGACAATTATAATTTGCAATCTTTCATAAATATTCTATTTAAATAAAAGGATTGTAGTGTGCTTTAAGTCACGTAATGTATTTTAAGTCTGCTCGTAGAAAATAGGAAACAATAAATAGCATTAGATTAGTAAGTCAAATGTAAATATTTATGACACCGGAAAAATTGTGGTCATTTACTTATTGAACCTATAATATTTATTATAGTCATAAAATATGATTAACTATGTCGTTACAACAGCATTACTTTATCACTAAGTAACGAAAACTGCAAGACACAATTACTTATCTTGTAATGTAACTAGCTGTGCTCGTTAGAGAGGTAGAAACTTCGGCAACTTTTAATGATACTACTGAATACACATTGGGTAATTGTGTCGTATGTATGACTCCCCAGACACTGCGTTACTTAAGTTGAACTTGTTTACTCTACAAACTTGAAATAGGAATAGTATTCGGGTGGCAAATGCGAGATTTATATAAATGTTTGAAATATATTGATCTGCAATAAATATGAAATACGCGATATTTAATAATGAATTTTTATCAAAACTATTATTAGTATCGTTAAAGTATACAAATTCAACCAATAGCCTATCGCTGTTATAGGTAAAAATTAAATATTTAATTAAATTAAATGCCGTGTAGGGCAAGAAAATATATAGTACACATTGCCTTTTTCAACATCAAATGCATGCAGTTTTATCCGGAAGGAACCCTAAGTTTTAAACTGTTAGGGTACCATCATATATCAGAATTTGTGATCAATAACAAAGATGACGTAAATAAACGCGGGGAAATAAAAAAACTGTATGAAGGTTGTTTTTTGTTGTTTTTTTTAATTTTGAAAAATATACATATTAGATACTTTTTTTAATTTCTAGTATTATATTAATACATTAAAAATATATCCTCTTCATGATTCCAGACAAAGTCTGAAGGTAAAATGAGCTTGGATTTTATTAATTAATTATTTATTATTATTATTATTAGAGGGGGATTTTAGGTTAGGCTGGACATTGTATAGTTTATATAAAATGTTTATAATTTATTGCGAATTTATTGTTCTATTCGCTACTGTTACGATAGCATTAACTATTCAATATTTCAAATAAAAAAGTTAGAAAATAAAAATGTATATATTTTAGCATAGAAGAACCTTACTCTATGTCAATAATATTGAAGTTAACCAATCATATTATCGTAAACAATTTACACATTTTTAAACTAATTCTTTTTACATAAACAACATTATATGTATACTTAGAAAAAATGTTAACTTTTAAAATAATTTAACCTTAAAATTTACCTTAATCACCACTGCATGGTTAAAATGGTTTTATTCATCAAATAGAGCTAACCTAAACCCAATTACGCAAGCAAAACCGTTCCTAACCTTTCCTGGATTCACAATTTATAAACATGAATGACTCCAGTTTCTTGTATATGTATGTCACCCAGTTCACCATAAAATTATGTACAATTTCCACTTTAATATGATTAAGTAAAGCCTTTTTTATGGTAAGTATTTATAAATAATATTTTCAATGTTTGATTATGCAAATCTAAACCGTAAACAGATATTAAAATAAAGTTAGATATTTTTTTAAAAACATATGTATGATAATCTCAGCCGTAAGCGAGTACGCAAGAAGTAACGGATCTTGTTCATCTTACGTAAATATATTTTTTATCAAAGACAACAATACATAGTTGTATTGTATGCAATGAGCTTTAATATAAGTGCAGTGCATTTAAAATTTAATATAACGTTATTATTTATATATCTATATCATACTTTGAGTAATAAAGTAATAAAATGGCAGATATTCCAAACAAAAGCCAGCAACAAGTAGCAGATTGACCTCATAGCGAGTTACTCCACCAAAGAAACCATTTCCCACACTATTTCACAACCACATGACTGTGAAAATACATTCCTCACTAATTAACATTATATGGGTAATGGAAGCAAGAAAATGTATTTAAAGTTAACACTACGTCTTTCATTTAACTTTATAATATCTAGGTTTTCACGGTTTATCTACGATCACAACAACAGTTTAAAATATTTTATTCTAGTTTATTTTGATTAATACGCAAAGATTGTACGTAAAATATTTATCATAAAATGGTAAGTTGATTATTTTAAAAAATAAAAATAATAAGCGTTTTATAATATTATTTATTTAAGTATAATATTATACTTAAATATTATACCCAATATATCTAAGTATACTATTTAAGGGGGATTCGCAAAAGACCTGTATGATTCTTTTGTAAATCCCTCTGATCTGAGGAAGGTGAGCGTGGTTCACCGAAATCGATCACCATAATATTTCTTCGTTTTGTACTTGTATTGTAGTATATTTGTGTTGTGTGACGTTTACTTGTACTGTATATGTACCAACACGTATTATGCTAATTACAAAACTATTAAGTATAATGTTAAGTTTTCTTTTTTGAAGTTTTTTAAGTATAATGTTAAGATTTCTCAGTAATGTGCGTTTTGATTATAGGTACTAGTAATATTTTCGTAATAACACTTTGGTTTGTTTATCAAAATTGTGGAATTAGTTAAACATTAAGCTGTTTCTATTATATAAATATTCTTAAATTTATATATAAAATATAATATTCATGTATGTAAATATTCATAAATGCAGAATACCATCAAGGAGACAGTTATAATGTTTTTCTTACGATAAAAAATAAAAGTTACTATCGACTGTCATTAAATGTTAATAAACACATTATAGCGAAATAAAATTCATATGTTAATTTAAGAAAGTTTCCATATTTTTTCATTTCAAAACAAGTATGTAAACGTTAAAGAATGAATTAAAAATATATTATTCTCTTCCTGCATAAATCGAGTTCAAGTTGTTATAACAAACATGTAATTGTTTCACAGGATTTATCTCTAATTGTTCAATAAAACTAGTTACGTCTCTAAGCCTTACACTTGGACAGTGGAGAATGTCACAGTGATAAATGATGGAACAGAAGGGATTTGACTTTGAGATTGAAACTAATGACCTTTGCTGAGTTTATCCCTGAAGTATAGAATTTATTCTACATTTACGTACTATAGGTAGATTCCAATGGAATTTGGTTGACAATTTTATTTTAATTTGATGCTAATTTTAAAAAGTTTACATTCCATATTAAAAAAAAACTTTAAAACTAAAAATATTAAATAATTAGGTTTTTAAGTGAAACATTTATTTTATTTGTTGCTTTCATAACCACTTATACTGTTACAAATAAAACATATCATTGTTTTGGTCATGGTGTGTGCCATTTATTGCGTTTAATTTATGAATATTTATGGCAAATAAAGACCAAACGATACTCGAAAGTAACTGAAATAATTTATATAAAATGTTAATGTATTGAATGAAACACGAGATAGGTTTTATTATGTCTTATTATAAATACAAAATATAGGTAATAACAGTATTACGGATTGTTTCAAGTGTTGCTGTCTTCATAGCTCAGTGGCTAAAGGTTCGGACTTCAGATTGAATTTTCAAGGTCATTACTTCATCTGTCGATTAATTTTCTCGCAAAAACTATTTAGCAAGAGTAGTTAAGGAAAAAAATAATTATAATTTGTTGTTTGTAAATAAATACAGTAGTATTTTGTATTTCATACATTTTGAAAACTTATTGATATTATGGCTTCCTCAAGACTATACATAACATGAATTACAACGTTAAGAATTCAACTACATTTTTGTACATTTATTAAATGTTTTATATGTAGTATTTAGCCCCTCCAGATAAATAAAAAGTTTTTTCTAAGATATATATCTAAAGAGTTCTGTATTTGAATGATATTTGTGAATTTACTTTTAATATATCTTTCAAAGTGTATGTCTTTGTTTTAAAAGCTGCAATGCCAAGATTACAGCTAAAGATTTTCTTACCTGCTTTGTCCTTTTATTACAGGCCATTGAGTTTATTTGAACTCTTAGTTATAGTCTAATGTATTTAATGAGGTTGTGAACTTTGAATCTTAATACTGAATAATTTGAACTTTTGTGATTCCAATACTCTTTTTCTTATAAAAAAGTGCGATTTTCTCTATTAAAAGGGAAAAACAAACTGTTGGAAAGTTATGTTAATCTTATCAAAAATATTATTTATTAAAGTCTGAAAATTTTACTTCTTCACATGATTCAAAACAGCTTTACACAAGTTAATAAATTGAAGCAAACACGCCATTTTTAAAACCCGACTATGGGATAAATTCGATTTGATTACAAAGTCCTCTAGCCATATCTATTTTACAAATAATAATTACACACGCTCTTTTAGAATCAGATAAAAATAATTTATATGTATAAATAATACAGTAATCATCAACATACAACGGAAAATACATAATAAATATAAAATAGTCCATATCATTGATACCTTGTTGTAAATATGTTCTCTCTATAACAATAAGAAACAATCATACAAGTCCCACAAAAAAATCCATGTGATTGATTATTAACATATATTTGTCTTATTCACCCAGTTATTAATTAGTTAAGTTTAGTTATTAAAAAAAGAAAATTGCAGATTGTTAATTTAAAAATTCAAAAACACATTCCAAATTCAATTTTTTTTAACTGATTAATTTACAAAGTGTTTCCGGAAGATTAACATTTTGTTTTGGTTAGAGTTTGATAATTTGAACATCAAGCATAAGCTTTTCATCTAACACTAGAATGAACCATCAAGTGATATGTAAGATTATGTTTGTAAAACAGTGATATTAATATACTGTATAGCAATTTAAACGTGTAACAAGAATTGTAAAAATTTCATTCCACTTGGAAGTAACATATGAATATTGCAACATAATGTTTTATACACAAAGAGACTACCACATATTATCAGTAGATAAACGGTCTAACTGTATCAAAGAAATCCATTTTCTTTACCGATTCTCTCTGCCACTCGCAGGTAAAACAAAAGATTTTGTGACTGTCTGTCTTTCGTGTGATACAACCCCAACTCACCTATTAACAAACAAAACCATACATTTTGTGACTGCCAACCCACGGTGTAAAACAACCCTGACTCACCCACTGGCAGATAAAACAATACATTGTTTGACTATCCACCCTCGGTGTAAAAGAACTCTGACTCACCCACTGCAGATAAAACAATACATTGTGTGACTGCAAACCCTCGGTGTAAAAGAACTCTGACTCACCCACTGCAGATAAAACAATACATTGTGTGACTGCAAACCCTCGGTGTAAAACAACCCTGATTCAGCCACTGCAGATTAAACAATACATTGTGTGACTGCAAACACTCGGTGTAAAACAACCCTGACTCACCCACTGGCAGATAAAACAATACATTGTTTGACTATCCACCCTCGGTGTAAAAGAACTCTGACTCACCCACTGCAGATAAAACAATACATTGTGTGACTGCAGACCCTCGGTGTAAAAGAACTCTGACTCACCCACTGCAGATAAAACAATACATTGTGTGACTGCAAACCCTCGGTGTAAAACAACCCTGATTCAGCCACTGCAGATTAAACAATACATTGTGTGACTGCAAACACTCGGTGTAAAACGACCCTGACTCACCCATTAAGATAAATCAATACTTTGACTGTCCACCCTCGGTGTAAAACAACCCTGATTCAGCCACTGCAGATAAAACAATACATTGTTTAACTGCTCACTCTCGGTGTAAAACAACCCTGATTCAGCCACTGCAGATAAAACAATACATTGTGTGACTGCAAACCCTCGGTGTAAAACAACCCTGATTCAGCCACTGCAGATTAAACAATACATTGTGTGACTGCAAACACTCGGTGTAAAACGACCCTGACTCACCCATTAAGATAAATCAATACTTTGACTGTCCACCATCGGTGTAAAACAACTCATACTCACCCACTGCAGATAAAACAATAACATGTGTGACTGCCAACCCTCGATGTGAAACAACCTTACTCACCCACTGCAGATAAAACAATAACATGTGTGACTGCCAACCCTCGATGTGAAACAACCCTGACTCACCCATTGGAGATAAATCAATATTTTGTTTGACTGCCCACCCTCGGTGTATAAAACAATCCTGACTCACCCACTGCAGATAAAACAAAATAAAAACGTGATTTTAATTACACCTAATGTTCAAGAATATTTAAACGATAATATATTAGTATAATAAAGAAAACGTAGGAGTTTGAGTGTTTAGAAATGAAACCATGTTGTTTTGTTAAGTATTTTATTAGGCTACAGTAAACTGTAAACTTGAAAAATTTTAAAAATTCTAATTGATTTAATTATTAATTAATTATTAATTGCTCATCAAAACATTACATAAATAATTATTAATGTAATATGTATGTTGGAAGAAAGAATAAGCATTATACCTGTAAAACATATACCTCATCTGGATAAAAAGAACGTGTTATATCTTGACAGGAGACAAACAAAAGATGACTGTGAATGTGTCAGGCTGGGGGTGAACAGTCTCACTAAAGCATTGTTGACTGGGGAGTGGGGGAGAGGGAGGGGTGGCAAGACAAAGGAAGATAGCTCTCTTTACATAAGGCTTTGTCTGCATAAGGTAGGATGTGTAATAATGAGGAGGTTTTGATAAATACGGATTTAAAAAGTATTAATTTTCTCAATGTATATCTAACGTTAAAATAATTTAAAGGCCCTAACTTTTTGTAAATTCAAAAAAAAAAAATAAATGGTTTTAAGTGAAATATGTATGATATTAAACAATTATTCAGTCTAAGTAATGGTCTATTATGATTATGATGAGTGTCCAAGGAGTGTATTTGCTCATTCCATTTTAATTTATTTCTTAACATTCTAACAAAAAGGATTTCAAACTTTCCTTCATTAACATAGTAGCAAACTTAATTTTAAAATCACCCACTCCCCCATTGAAATTTCCCATGAACAGCCTTGAAAGAGGTTAGTCATAAAGGCATAGCAAGAGGAGGCTTTCATGATGTCATTATACGACGGAGATTTACGTCATAACTTCAGTGCGTCTGCAGCAAGTTGAATGTCCTCTGTAATTCTCTGCTTTCTTGCTTGACACATGCCTATTGTGAGGGTTGAAATTCTAAGTCTGAAACCAAATACACTAAATATAACGCAATTTGTGTAATTTAGACACCCTAGGAATAGTTTTTATTCTATTCAGCTGAAATTATTTAACATAGTATTTTCATTTATTTTTAAATCCCCATAGTGATATAGATTAGGTTAAAGGTTCAAACAAACTCGGTCGAATAAGTGAACTAACATGTATCAACATGATTATTATAGGTAAATTCGTACATATTCTAAGAGGTTAAATTAACGAACGTATATATTACATTTTTGCACGAAAAATGCATTTATTGTCTGATTGTAACCTTAATGTATTTAAGAGGATTTGATAAATATTTGATCTATTTAAAAATGTTTCATGTCGCATAAACATTTTATGGTAGTTTTTGTATATATTAATTTAAAAAATCAAATCAAATATTAGACCTTAATCTATTTTAAATATTATTTTTTATAAATACCAGTTGAACTAATGTTTTTTTCTTTTTTTCAGGAAAATTATTTACTTTGATATTTCCGTGTATTTCATTAAGAAATAACTAGATAAAGAAATAAGGAACCATCTGTGATAAATTACTAGCCACCAACCCAATAAACGGAATTACATTTAAGACGGACATACATTTAAGAGGATTTGATAAATATTTGATCTATTTAAAAATGTTTCATGTCATATAAACATTTTATGGTAGATTTTGTATGTATTAATTTAAAAAATCAAATCAAATATTACACCTTAATCTATTTTAAATATTATTTTTTATAAATACCAGTTGAACTAATGTTTTTTCTTTTTTTCAGGAAAATTATTTACTTTGATATTTCCGTGTATTTCATCAAGAAATAACTAGATAAAGAAATAAGGAACCATCTGTGATAAATTACTAGCCACCAACCCAATAAACGGAATTACATTTGTTTAAACCAAATGACATTGAAGTTCTGATCATTTGCCAAGTTTTCTGTCATCATTTGGAGGGGTTTTCAAGCATCATTAGATAAACTGCTTTATAATTCCCTCCAGTTACTTTCACAGAATATTCGCACCACTAAGGAAAAATAATTGTTATTTAAACTATAAGAGAATAGTTATATTAATTTAATTTCCGTTACATATTTATGTTTTGATGTGTAATATCTACGTTATATATATTTATTGATACAACAAAATATAAAAAAGGCACTTATTCAATATGAATTTACTATTTTAGGCTACTTTAAATATTTTCACATTTTTTAGGGTAATACCACAACCAAACTTATTTCAAAATAAGGTAATGACATATATATGTAGATAATAAAATATGGTAATGACATATATCTGCAGGCAATAAAATAACGTAACGACATCTGTAGGGAATAAAATATGGTAATTACATATATCTGTGGGTAGTAAAATAAAGTTATGACATCTGCAGGGAATAAAATATAGTAATTACATATATCTGTGGGTAGTAAAATAAAGTAATGACATATGCAGGGAATAAAATATGGTAATTACATATATCTGTGGGTAGTAAAATAACGTAATGACATCTGCAGGGAATAAAATATGGTAATTACATATATCTGTGGGTAGTAAAATAAAGTAATGATATCTGCAGGGAATAAAATATGGTAATTACATATATCTGTGGGTAGTAAAATAAAGTAATGACATCTGCAGGGAATAAAATATGGTAATTACATATATCTGTGGGTAGTAAAATAACGTAATGACATCTGCAGGGAATAAAATAAGGTAATGATATATATCTACAGACAATAAAATAACGTAATGTCATCTGCAGGGAATAAAATAAGGTAATGACATATATCTGTCGGTATTAAAATAAAATAATTACATCTGCAGGGAATAAAACAAGGTAATGACATATATCTGCAGGCAATAAAATAAAGTAACGACATATATCTGTGGGTAGTAAAATAAGGTAATGGCATATATCTTCAGGGAATAAAATACTATAAAAATACTACTATCATAATAACATGTTTAGGAACTTTCAGGTCTTTTATAATACTTTAAACAATTAAATATCTAAAAGGCACCCATTTTCAAATGCAAACAAGACTTCTGTATGTATACACAAAAAGAATTACATACAAAATATTTATATTATCATATTTAAATATATTTATGATTATCTCTGCATATTGTTTAAATAATGCATTCATAAACACAATCACATATAATGTTATACTTAAAATATTGAATTAAGTTGATTAAATATGCTTAAATAAAAATTTGTAAAATTGTATTTTAAATGAAAATATTTTAATTTTAAAAATATTACAAATACAAAAGATACTTCCAAGATATAATTTTCAAAAAGACTTTTATACATAAATAAAATATTTTACTTTTGGTACATTAAAAGAAGAAATGTTATATAACATTTGTAATGATGTAGTATTGTTTATTCTTAACGTAGTTGAATGAAGACATTTATTATGTTCACTTAATATAGCAGAATGTGGACTTTTAGTGTTTATTTTGAGTGCAGATGAGCAAATTTAGTCAGTGCTTAGTATTCCTTAGAAGGTGTCATTATTTAACAGCCCAACGACAAAAGAACAGCCGGGGCTATTATAAATCCCTTTTAAATTTAAAATCTTAATTTTATATCTCATTTCAAATTTATTTGGTCTCTAATTGGGATTAAACTGTTAACTTGTATGTATTCACAGTACTAGTCAAAATAAATAAAATTAAAAAAATTGGGATACAAATAATAGATATGATATTTTTTACTCGAAGAAAAATTCTAAGTAATTATTCTTTTGTATAGTAACTTTCTCACTATGTAACAAGTGCTTAGAGTTCCATGGCTGAAAGATTCTTCGATTTAACTGTTGCATTTACTTAACCATGCAAACATCATGTTTAAGCCATGGCTAGAACCTATTACATTATTATCAACTCCTATACTACCAAAATAATGTGAAGTTTATTATTAGCAGCAACATCCTTTAGATATAGGGATTAAATAGGGGTTGTGTTGTCAGAAATGTATAAATGCATTGTTAGGGTGCAACATTGTTTTCCCTTGTTTTGTAAAGAGAGAGGACTCTCTCAATTCATCATTGCCTATCTGTCTGTGCGGAGGACTTGAGAGAAAGTAGGGGAGTGAAACAGTATGGTATTATTGATACAAACTTCTGTCTAAGCCAGAATTCCAACCTTCACTATCTATCTTGGACTCAGTGTTCTACTAATCAGCCGGCTCTTCAATGCTATATTTGAATATACTTACAAATAATTACTGTTCTGTGGTTTTACTTAATTTTCTCCGCTTATAACTCAAGTGTCTGGTATTTCTATTTTTACTTTCCATGAAAAATTTAACGTGGCTTCGGTTATGTGTTTGTCCATTACAAAAATCAGGTAAGTTTTCCCCTGTCATTTAAGAAGTTAAAATTTACGTCGATATAACAAAGAGTAATATCTCAAAATGACATTTATCGTATTGTTATTTTTTTATTATTACAATTAATCGAATACTACATGTTTTTATAAGTTTCAATTTAATTTTTATTGTTTTTATATATATAGGCAACACTTTGGGAAGGAAGTAAATTAAGTGTTTATTTCATGCTTAAATTGTTATTTGATATATTTTATTGAAAAAACTCTATTGTGAGATCCATGATAAAAATCCAAGCTAAAAGTGAGTCATACGTTGATCTTATTACAGCAGTAAAGTTTTTCCCTTGAAGTTAAATTGGTTGAACCACTAATTCTAGACACAAATTTACAACGATGAAATGTTTGCAGCCAAATCGTCTGTGAAAGAGGGTGAAAAACAAATAACACTTTTCATTCTAAAAAGGAAAAAACACATTTCCTGATTTTAGTAGAAAAGTTAAAGCATAAAGTTGACATGAAACAGAGATATTTATAGGAAAATAAGAAAAGAAACTATAATTTATATGACGTTATGTAACTATAATTACTATAACATATATATTAAAGATATACACATCAATCAAATTTCCGACATATCAAATATCTTTACCAACACGTGAGAGTATCGTAAAATTAATTTAACATTATAATATTTTAATTTTCATTTATAATAAATTACATGAGCTCAAATTTTCAAAATGTACAAAGAATATATACATTTATGATAAATATAATAAATACAGAGTGTCCAGCTTTGACTGTCACATATTTTAGAGGATAATTGGTCAGTTCAATACAAGAAAATAATAACATTTAACATGAGTCTCTTTTACGATTCATTTTCTGTCTGCCTCTGTGTTTTACAAAATTTGAAATATCTCAAAAAACTGTCCATTTACAATACTGCAATTTTTTACGAAATTTGATATTAGGAAATAAAGTGCTACGTAAAAAGGCTGTTTTTCTTGGTTTATTAATTTAAAAATGTTGGATGTCTAAAAATATCAAAGTAAAATATAAAAAACTGTATATTTTACCCAATAATTTTAGAACACAATTATTGTAGGCCAAATTCAACGATATGCCAATTTAAAACATCCAATGATAAATAACAGAGGGAAGTTTTTTCGTGACTAATAGCGTTGTCATCTGGGTAGACTTTACCGAGATGATAATGCTGTCATTTACAAAAAAAAAAAAATAAAATAAAAAATAAAATAAAAAATAATTTCTCCAGTTATTTATGCTTGGATATTTGAAATTGGGATATCGTTCAATTTGGCAAAACATAGTTTAACATTTTTGGGAAATATCTATACCTTTTTTATATTTGACTTTGAAACTTTTAGATAGCCAACGTTTTTAAAATGATAATCTTAAAAAAAACATTTTAACGTAAAATGTATTTTTTAAGATCGACTTTCATAACAAAATTCAGTATTGTACGCCAAACGGGTTTTAAGATAGTGAAGTTATTGACAAAAGTCAATTAGATATACAGACTGAAAACTAATCAATAAAACACGTGTTTAATGTTGTTATTTGCTATTATTAACCTGAAAAATAATCCTTTAAAATATATGATAGTCGAATCTGGACTCCTTGTGTGTATTTAAGAAATTGAGTCAAAAAATATTTACTGTAAAAAAATAATTATAATATATATAATTTTACTGAACCGTTAGTAAAATGATCAGTATTTGTAATCATAAATCATTGAATGAGTGCAGTCAGTAGCATGTTTTGTTGTTGATGTTTTTTTTCTTTTTTTTCTATAACTATTGAGAACGCATATACAATTCGATCAAGATATAATTATTATTTTTACTTATTATACATTGGCAGTATAAGACAAGTTGACAGATCTGGATCTCTCTCAAATTCAAAAGGGGAGATGTTTGTTAGTGAGTCAACTGGCATAGATCTTCAGTGTCATTTTACCCCTTTAGTACTTGTGATTTGTTAGCATTGAACTACCCCCTTGTCAACATGTAAACCCCTTGCACTGCAGGTAGATGGTACTGCGTGCTCGTACAAGCCACTCACTGAATGAGGCAACATCTACCTTATTCTAGAGGAAAGGGGTAATGAAAAAATATACAATAGGTGAGCACTTTCAGGAAATATTCTAGGTAGTGAAAATCTTAATACGTGAAAGAAACCTCACACTTATTTAATTTCCAAACGATACCATATTACGAATCGTTGTACATATTGACAATTTTATAACTGTTCTGGAAAAGTTATTTAAACAATCTTTAGTTTGAAACTCTCATAATGTTATGTGTATTATAATTGAACATTTAAAAGGGTAGGTTTAAGATTTAACTAAGGACTCTAATTTTTGAGTCAGCAATTATGCCTATATAATACATATTATACTTATATAAAAATATTTAATGACAATGCCTATAGAACTGGCATGCCTTAATATATATTTCCATAGTTTGGTGGACATTTTTATTAGTACCTTATTAAACCTTTAATTAGTAGGTTTTATTAAGTATTAGGTTTTATTAAGTAGTAGGTTAAGTAGTATTAAGTAGTAAGTTTTATTAGTAACCTAAGTATTAAACTTAGGTTATTTGATGCTAATTTAATATAAGTACATTAAA